>JASAMV010007961.1:0-13519 GCA_030248065.1 Rhynchonema sp. JSB1_4 | reverse complement strand
CTTCGGGTGAAAATTACCTGCCCACGCTCTTAAAAAAAACATTATTGCATTATATGGAGATTTCTGAATCAAAAGTCAGAAAGTTTGCAAGAGATAGCACGTAGTAAATCATCTCATTTTTCAAGCTATGGGTATTTGCAAATTTATTGGATTGCCTTCATGAATATGGATGGAAATATTATAATTCTCATCTGAATGTTAAGGTCTATTTATACTTCTGACTTCCGGGAAGTAGAAGTCAAAATCCGGAGAAGTCACTACCACGCAGAAGTGCCCGGCAAGGCAGTGATTGCTTGTAGCGATTGCCTTTTCCGCACTGTCCATTGCCCGCTGCCTGCCGTCTACTGTTCTTGCTCCGTTCGTGAGCTGACCGAACGGGCAGTCACAAATTTCTGACTGCTACTGCCAGGCAGTCAGAGTATAAACCGACCTTTATGTTTCACAGATATTTCGCAGATCTGGTTTTAGCTTCTGGCCAGTTTTATGTGACGAGAAGGCTACATGTGACAAATCAATTCAAGCTTTTTTCTCTGAATCGTCGTGTGATTTTATGCGCGAGACCAAAGTCGGCAATTACAATTACAAATAATGACACAAACATCAAATCTAACAGCTTCGTATGGCATTATTTCCATTCTATAAATCTGTCAAATGCGCGCGCGATGCGACAAGTTTAGTTTTTGCACAAAAATAGCCTGTGTTTTTAGGCGCATAACCTTTCATAAAGTATAAGTGTGAATTATAAATATAACTAATCTTAGACATGCTGAACAACGCAGTTGGTGTCCAAGAAATGCCTCAACACCACAAATATGTTTCTCAGGTGCGCGCGTATTTTCGGCAACATTCATTGATTTTTATCATTATCACAGTTTTCTTATTTACACGAAACCCATGACAGGATCATACAAAACTGTTGCGTCAGTGTTGTAATCGGCATTCGCGCGAAAATTTTATTTTTGCGTGGAATCTTTGTGCGATTGAAGTATTTTCTCACATTTGCGCGCTTTCACGCGATATAGAAAATGTTGAGATCTGTTGTGCACACATGCTGAAAGTTTGATGTCGTGTCATTTATTCTCTCTCATCCCAATTCTCTATTTTCGTTCGTGCTTCATTGTGCAAAGTGAAACGCGCGCTCTGTTTTGAAGCCTTGCGAAAGCCCAAGGAACGCTAAATAATCATGCGCTTATGACATTTTTTGTATGAATTTTCGGAACCACAAGGAAATGGGCAAGTCCTGATTGAAAATTCTGTGCGCAATTCCAGATCCAAACAAATCGAAAAACAATGCATCAATCGAACGTGCTCTTCCTCTTCCTACCCATTCTCCACTGCGTGGCTCAGGAGAAAATCCCAACATTGCGCCAAATCCAAGCAGTGCGGCCGGCGGATTGCAAAGTCAGTGTTTTGAAAGGCGGCCCAAACGGGGAGGTCGTGGCATCGACAACTTTGCACGCCGAATTGTACTACAAAGTCGACTGTCGACCGCGGGCTGACGCTGGAGATAAGATAACGAAAGTGAATCTCTACTGTTTGTCGGTGTTCAATTGTACGGTGGGAAACGGTGAGCTGAGCCCGCAGATACGCATTTGATTTGACGTTTTTCGATTGTTCACACCTTTTTCTTCGAATATGGCTGTGTACGCGAAGCATCGTCGGTAACCGATTGAGCTTGAGCATTCACGTATGTATGGCGAGACGACACAACATGCGCCTCAATATTCACTGTCCGGCAGCAAGCAAGCAATGCAGCCTGAGAGTATGCTCCATTGTTATCATGCCCATCGGCGTGATACACGAAGCACAGCACAACTGTGATCAATGCGCCTTCCTACATTTAGTTTTGACTATTTTTGGTGGTCTGTCAACTTGATAAGGCTGTGGGGGTGCCGTGTCAAACACCTGCTTGTGGACGCAGGGTCTTGTGCCATTGATACGACGAGGCCAAAGCCCAAGTCAATGTTCCAGATGTGCAACCAGCAGATAGAGAAGTTTTATAAGACCGAAATTTGGTGAATGACTTGGCCCAGTAAATTTCAGGCAAGACCGTGTACCCAATAATCGACGAGCACGGTTGCACCCTCGAACCGTTCCTATTCGGCAACGTCATGTACGAATCGGATCTCGTTGCCGGCATTATGAACCCGTACCCCGTCAGATTCAGGGGAGCGCAGAATCGTATCGCGTTCAATTGTGTCACCAGCCTGTTTCTCAAAGGCAATGCCGACTGCGATGAGGCTGTGGAGGGGTGAGTGGCGGGCGGGGGGGGGGGGGGGGGGTAAAACGGACAGAACAAGAAAGCCGTGTGCTACGACATATCTGGGCTATTTAAGACATCAGGCTACTTGGTTAGTCGCAAAACCCAAATCGTCAAACACAGGTGTCGGTAACGCAGTCACACCAGAGCAGCCCAAAATGAGGAAATGTGTAATGAACTGAGACTGCGTTAACCACGTGCGTTGGTTGACCATTTGAATGCATACAAACCTTTGGACCCACAATGCACACAATCAAGCTCGGGCCTTCGGGAGGCCGTGTAGTCACGAGCAGGCGCAGTTTTAGCTGGGAAGTTTGAGCAAAGAGACACCGGCAAATCCTAATCTTTGTGTCAGCCAAGCACACGGTATTGGTCAGGACGGTGTTGGTCATTGGACATTAGGCTCATATTTCAGGCTCACCAGATATACATAGGCAGTGCATTCTATCAGTTCCTGTGTTCTGCTCTTTCGACCTTTGTTACAAAGGTCGAAAGAGCGTCATTTTCCGTCCACAAACCGATTTACAACTGCCCATTCGACATCTCAAGCCGCAACAATATTCATATTTCAGTGAATCGAGCTCCGAAGAGTCCCCATCGCTGTCAATCAAAAGTGCCCGTTTTGATGTGAGTCCCGATCTCAAAGGCATCACCGTGGAGCCAAGGACGGTCCTGCCGCCATCCACCACACCCGAAAGCAGGAGAAGAGGTCGAAGACAGACAAGCCCGTCCAGCAGAAGGGGCTGTTCTAAAGACGAATAGATTTTTCGTGTACACTATTTATTCTGAAACTCCGCCACATACAGTACATTATGCATTTGAATTCGTCTTTAGTTTTTTGCTCCAGTGATTTGGGCGTTTCATCTTCCTCCTATTTTGGTTTATTTTCCTCAGTTGAGCATAAATCATGGTGTCGAAACACAACTTCGATACTTGTTGGCAATAAAAAGAGTCCAATAGCAGTTTGGGAATTTGTATTGCCCATTGAAGACACAGCCAGGCAGGCAAAAACTTGTCATCGCACATTGAGCTATGTACATTATGTTACTGTACACGCACTTTAACTAATTGACCAATTCATGAAAACATACATCATAATTTTGATTAAAACGTGGTCAATGCAAGTTGTAGACAACATGTCGTTGACTCAGCCCCAAGTGAGCGCAAAAATTATTGGCTACAATGTACGGTACGACTTTGCGTTGACGTTATAAAATAAGCCATATGATTTCCCTGCCCCATGGCAAACATATGTATGTCACAGTAGATGAGAGAGACAGCAGTTTTATGATTTGACGCGATTTGATTGGACTCTGGGCCTTAAAAAATCTGTATCGTGTTTTACGTCACGATTGTGTCTTCACCAATCAACCAGTTTAAGTATGTTCTTTAGGAGCATTTCACTGAGATGAACGACAAGGTGTAAAATTTTTAACTTACAAACATAGCTTTGTCAAAAGAAATGGACCTGCGAATTTGTTGGGTACCGCACCCTCTCGTCAAGGCTTTTCAAAAAACAGCTTCCCATCCTAATGTTTCATGATTTAGAATTTTTTCTTCACCGAATCCGCGTTGTTCGTTAGGCTGTGCCGCAGCTGACCAGAGCATTGATGGAAATAAGGCTGACTGAACGCGCGCATGTATACTCTGACAATTCTTTTGGGAGAAACTTTTCAAACGCGTTGCCTGATCCGTAAAGCGCATGATGCGTGCACTGGCTATAGCAGTCACGTGACTTCTGTAGCCAGTGCACGCATAATGCGCTTTGCGGATCAGGCAACGCGGCTGAAAAGTTTCTCCCAAAAGAATTGCCAGAGTATACATAACACGTCGTTGATAGGAACAAGCGTGTGTATCATCCCATATCAAAGGTTTCCCCTTGAAAAAGTGTCCTCAGTCGGTCACAAAACGCTGGGAGTAAAAACATTTGTGTGGTGAAGCGGTCGAAAAGATTCAATTCAACATAAATGACCAAAAACCACGTCCAGAAGAGCATCGGTGTATACAAATATTATCTACCCAAAGCCTGTTTGAGCAAGACAATCTTGAGCAAGAAATAAACAGAGCCGAGCTAAAAGATCAAAGCTCATATTTTGTTCCAACGGCATAGTCTGGTTTTGGTGTGAACGCTCAAGTCACGCACGACGCCACATCAACATCAACGATCGCTAAACATCTTCATACTGCTTTTTCGTGAAAGATAATTTGTTATAAAATTAGGCTTACACATACAGTACATTGGGCTTAGGCCTATAGGCATACGCCCATCGGTTATTTGGTAGGTTCTCTCCTTTTTGGACCTGGGGGTTTTTTCCTTGCTGGTCTTGCTCAACAACCAACAACAATGATACAACAACTTGAATGGCATTTGTGTCGGCTGGACATTCTGGGTCTGTCTGTTCCTACACACTGAGATTGACTCTGACTAATTTCATATTATTTGTTCAAGTTCCGAATTTAGGCTTTTCATTATGAGAGAATGGCGATCGAGTGTTTCAAATGTCTGCTGGTGCTGACCTCGTGCTTGGCAACGCTTATCTGCTTCACGCTGAAATTCGAATCCTGGAGTTTCATACCGTCATATTTTCGTGATCACCAGATTTACACAAGGATAGTTGTCGATGGAAACGTGAGTTGACGAAAAGCTATATTTGTTTTGTATAAGCGTCCCGTTTTTTTAAATTATAAAAAACAGCTTTAAAGCCATTCTAATCTTGAAAGTCTGGGAAGTGGCCCAAAGTTTGGTACTTTTTCAAGTGGCCGACCACGAAAACGTCCACGACGCCAGCATTTGTCTTGTATGGATGAGAGTTTTGGACAATAAGGCGACGGACGAAAAAAGAGGCCTCATCATGCCAGTCAGTTGTTTGCATAACAAACTGAGTTAGATCAACTGCCTGAGTTAGAATGGCTGACCATGAACCTGTCTCGACCTTGCGCCAACGTTGTCAGAGAGCTCGGGTTGCAACAAAAACCGAGAACCAGTTGAGAACTCGGGTATGGAATATTGTACATGTACTTTTCAAGTTTTGACAGAATGCTGAGCTAAATTTAAGGTGACCTACAGCCATGAAAACCTCTGGAACGGTCTCTACAGCAGCCTGTATTATGCGAGCGCCGTTACGATGCTTCCATTGATCGACAAAGCTGTGATTCGATTGGGATCAATCAATTTGCTGCTCATATCTCTCACATTCTGCACTTTGACTGCAGTCGCACTCGCGTTTGTGCTTGGCTACTGGGCGCTCCTTGCATTTAATACTATGCAGGTATGCAAAGTATTATAAATTAAGTTATAAATTAAGTAAAATACTACGCATCATTTTTTATTTGCTTTTGGCGCCATTGCATGTACCGGCTGGTGGTTTTGACCTCAAATCATTAGTCGAAAAAAGTCGTCGAACACATGAGCCCCAAATGAGCGCGAAAACTAATACATGTGTTCGACGACTTTATTTGACGAGATGATTTGACCACATTACTATAAGCCCATGTACCGCAGTTTCCCATTTAACGTCCCCCCTTCCCGAATACAGCCAGCGGAGGCTTTAAGTGGAAAAACTTTTTTTAACAGGGTAATATCGCAATTTTGCGTCCTTTTTTGGTTGTTTCGCAATGGATACTGACCGGGAGTTGTGACTGGAAACACCCGTATTTATATACGCCTGCGTGCGTCGCCGGGGGGCTCGAATTTAATTTATCGCTTTCTGATCACCAATTTCCACTTAGAGCCCCCGGGTCTTTACCTGAAAATAACCCTGGTGTGTGTCAAGTTGTGTCAACGTGTTGCCAGGGTGCAGCGGCAATCGTGATTGACACATGCGTGAACACGATAATCGCCAAACAATCGTGTTCGTTGCGAGAACGTTCGCTGATGCTCGGCTTTCTACGCGGCTGCGAACAGACGGGCGTCGAGATCGGTCCGTACGTCGGTGGCGCACTTTACGCGGCCACCGGCGACAAAAAGTGGTCGTTTGGAGCCGTGACCATCGCGTGCGGAATCGCGCTCGTTTTGATGTTGTGGCTGGCGACCGATCAGGCGCAACGACGTCGTAAGACGGCAACCAAACGTGGTCAGTTGAAAACAAGGCATATTTCGTTTGAGGAAGCAAGAAGCGTGCATCATAGTCATCCTCATACCGTATTTCCTTGTAACTGATGCCCCTCTGATAGAAGTAGCCCCCTTCAGTAGGGGTCCCCTAGGGGCCCCGGGGTCTGGCATACCTCGAAAAAACAGGCGCCCCCTCCCAATAGAAGCCCCGCTGTTGTGTACCAATACTAATAGTCAGTGACGTGCACTGATGAGCACTTGTGTGCTACTGATTGTGTACCAAACGACTTTCTGCTGTGCAAACGTTTAATTTATCGAACATCAGGTCTCTATTTCGCTCACGCCCAATATTTGCTTGCTTATTAAGCATTTGTTGTCATGAGATGCGTAGCTCAATTGAGCCAGAACGTCGCTGACAAAATACAAGCCCAGTAGAAGCACCCTCCAATTGAAACCCCTTCGAGTCAGAGCGTGGGTGAAAAACAGAAGCCCAGAGCTCCTATTAGAGGAAATACGGTGTATTTACGCCCATATTGTTAGGCATAAATTTGTGATGAGATCACGCTCCCTCTTTTATTCTCTATTCGTTCGACCAGCCGCTGCTGCCGCGCAAGCAGTTACCCATCTCAAGTGTGCATTTGGCCCACTTGGACTCCTTTCGCATCTGATGGTTTACAAAACGCATATCGCGTCTGGTAAAGTCTCCCATCTCTGCCGTCGTGGCATGATCGGGATCATGGTACTTTTGAGAACGGAAAATCCGAAATGAATCATTAGCTTCAGAACCAGATGCGACCATGTTTCGAGCATCGGTACCGTGGTGTACCATACTGCGGGACCGGAGTCTGATGTATTGCATCGGAGCGACTACGGTGGCAACGCTCACCTACAACACAACGCTGCCGATGATTTCTGTGTGGTTGATGGTTGGTGAATGAATCGCGTCGCATCCATTCGCCACTGCATTTTAGACACACCTGAAAGTCGACTTTTCCGCCAGCAATTGAATCAAACTTTGAATCGACACTTATGTCAGAAATCCCGATCCCGATTCAGAAATCCTTTACGTCCCAATTGCTGCTCTGTATGACTATTCGATGTAGTGAACATAAATGCGTGTCCCGATTGATTCACTATGTAGAGCGTTAACTCTACGTACATACATAGAAATGGACGATCTGGTTTCTGCGCTGTACGGTTGGATTAAAAAAAGTAAAAAAAATTTTTAAAAAGTTAGCCACTTTTTTATTTTAAGATTTTAAAAGGTAAGTCCACTTTCTTATTAGTTTTCATTTTGTTTCATTATTTTCTGACTTTTCTAACGTAAAAAGGCATGTTTTCATGTGTGTTATTGCTCATGATTCTCAAAAAGTTGCCTGAACAATATTTATGAACATAAATAAAACAGTGTAGAAAAATTTTTCGAAACTCACCCAGTAACAATATTTTTTGGAAATTTGAATTTCGTAAGCAAACGGCAAGTAACACCGTGCTGCCAGTGAAAGTTGAGACAGCGTTTGAAGCGGCAAGCAAAACAAAAAAAAAACGCGCAGAGTCATCACATGTGTAGTGCGCAATGTGGTATAAATTGTGACTTGTGGAAAAGTGATTTTTTTGAAATGTGTTTTATTTTCACTTTCTCGTTCATATCACAGTCCTCTGTTTCTGAACTAGAAAGGAACTACTGTACGACACAGGTTTGAGGCGTGTGAGCAAAGTTTTTTAACTGAACGTTTTGCTTCAAAACGCGTGCACTGCGTTGACATACAGTCAGGTCAGATTCTTTCGGCGGTGCGAAGATGGGTTGGGCAAGCTAGAACACAACGCAGTCCTCGAATTTTAATATTTTTCAAAGCTAAACAGCGGTCTGTCAGTTGTTTACGTGACAGCAATAGACAATCAACCTATAGGTGTATATGTTACCGGTGTTTAGTCAAATTGTAATGTTACCAGTTGGCACCCTCCTTCGCACGCACGCTGTCGAAATCCGGAGTCAGGTTGGAAGGAAGACCTTAATAACGTCATTCTCAACTAGAGCTTTCAAACTTGTTCGGCTGAAACTTGCTGTATCACCTACCGTCGCATCACAGATGCAAAAACAGTATGGGCAATCCATCTCGGCTAAATGGCACTTTTTATACGCACAGCGCATGCAGCAGCACACGCCATTTTCTGAACAAAATGTACACTTTGATCGAGTTTGACACTTTGATGACCACCTTTTAATTTATCCGGTTTTCATTGCTGCTTGCCATAACACTTTTCTGCACTGTTGCAAAATTTGGGGATGTTTCAACGGATAACTGCAGAGTATATACATAGATGCATTCATTGACGACAGTACTGCAGCATGCAGCGTGTGCGTGCGAGTGCCATGAGCTGGCGTCCACCGTGCGATTGCCTATACCACCTATCGTCCCACACTCTTTTTGCCCGCACAAGGCTACACAGCAGCAACAGCCAATAGCTTGCTGATCATAACCGACCTAAACTGCTTCTATCGGACTTTTTTGATGATGTCCCAGTTTAGTGGCGGAGTGTTCCATACATACAATCCGGCCACACATGACCCACCGGAACCGATTTTGCATGACTGCTGTGTTGGTAACGACGGTACATCATTATGGACTGGGTGTGTCAACTGTGCATGAAACGTCAGGACTTTTTAGCATTATTTAATTAGCCAGGGTGACATTCACTAGCTTCAGGGACATTGTTCTTCAAGGGCATTACGAAATTTGGTATTTATTTTGTCATTTCTCAGCCATGGCCGTGATACCAGAGCCAGAATGCGATAACAGTGGAGGTGGAGCGCTCAGTGCTTATAACCAAACGGCGCCATCACCACCGGACGAGGCAGACCAAAAACGCGTTACCGAAATGCCAGTCTCGAATTTTGAAGCTCCGCCTCAAGCAGGTAATTGTGAGTTCTATTCAACGTAGTCACCACTGGGGCTAATTCGGAAGACTAGCCATCAGGAAACTTGCCGGTGTTACTCCGACTCCGGCGCACGGGCAATTGAGCAAAGCAGGATTGAGCAAGTCCACTTTGAGCAAGAAAAACAGAGAGCAATGTCCAAAATATAGCAGAACCTAGGAACGAATAGGCCTAAACCTTAACTGAGCGTAAATGTAAGCCTAATACTGGTCCTGACACCAAAATCAGTCGCTCTTTTTTCTTGCTCAAGTTCGTCTTGCTCAAACCGGCTTTGTCTAATCGCCCGGCGACCGTTACGCCCACTCTATTCCCGGTAAATGTCGATTCCGAGGATTTGCTTGTTTGTATTCGACTCGGCTGCGTTTCGCGGCAGCTAAAATGTGGTCAAGGCTTCGAACAGGCGTTGTGCAAAAACGTTTTGTGTGATAGAAATCGCTTTTCCTTCATTGTAACAGCTGCAGTGAGGCTTGGGTCGCTCAGCCGGCCAGCTTGTTTCGGTGGACACCACAGGATCATAGTGATTTGCAACATTATGGGGCAAGCATACAACACATGCGGCCACCGGTGTGCTATCGCAAATAATTTTATGCACAATCTCTTTTTTGCATTCGGCAGCCTACGTCCCCCCTCCGTACGCACCCGAATCGCAGCCAGATGTGCAGGCACCACAACAACCCAACACACCACCTCAACAGCTGTATCCATCCACGCCGAAAGTGCTGTGTTGCGATGTTAAGGTGGGTTTATTCACTCAGAATGCCGTATTTTTTCAAATTTAAGCTTATTTATCCGGCACCCTCTGAGGGTGGGCCTCTATTAGAAGGGCTTTCAATTGGGCAAACACAGCATTATGGCTGTTGTTGCTCGATGCGAACAATAATAAAAACTTACATTGTAATAAGCCCCTTTCATGTTGTATATGCACCACGGTGACACATCGTGGTTTCCACTCACCCCGTTATGCATGGTGATTTTTCAGACAGCATTCGCAGTGAGCACCACCGCCGATTTTGTTCTGTGGCAGCCTCTGATAATCGTGATGTTTCACAATCTGTTGATCGTCATGTTTCTCCTGATGATCGCCTTGATCCCATTCATAATTCTGTTCGTGTACGGTTTCGTTCGAAACTCGGACAGAATGATACGCTGGCACGAATTCTGCGCAGTGAGTGCGGTGGGCGCCGGACATATTTGGGCTATTTGTTTGGCGGTCAGCAAAAGTCACGTCATAATTCACTCGTCAACTCACGCAGCCCTGAATGAGCGCTGCGAGAAATAATACATGACATTAGGGTGGAGCGCTGTCCGTTGTGGAGTAGAGGCAAATTTTTGTTCGAGGTGTATTTTGTGACTAGTTGTTTCGACCAGAGTAAAAGTTGTTCATTTGAAGCAGAGGAAGAACTTTTACGCTGGGCGAAATTAGTAATCCCACGCGCTATCAAAAAGGTTGATTCAAACAAAAAATTGTCTACATTGGCCATACAACCCCAGAATCGACAAGAATAATAAATTTAGCTTTGGCGTGAGTTGACGATCACTGAGCTGACGACATGAATATAAGACTAAATTTGCATATTATCGAATTGTATATTGTCTGATATACAGAAGACAATCAAATTGAGTTTAAACTTGTGTCAGGTGATTCGTCTGATGGGAAATGTGGTCCTCTTTGTGGTCGTCTTCACGCTGTGGCTAATTGCTAGCCAGTGGCTAGCAATGAGCGCGAACGTGGTTGCAATCGCTTTGCTGCTTGTGCACAGCGGCGCTCTCGCGGTGTCCATATTTTTCGGATACGAATACATTCGCACCCGCAGCCACAAGCAAGGCACGGTTCTCGCCCGACCTATTCAGTCAACAACGCAAGCCGGTTATACCGTTGCTTCCCCACTGCGTGTCGTTCACGCGACACGACACCTTCGAACGCCAACGCCAGGCACGATTATTTTTTTTTAAGTACAGGCCTAACTGCTGTTCTGAATCGGTGCTTGTCTACATTCATGGCCGAAACAAGACAGCCATTTATCTAGCTATTATTAATTTCTTCTTTCGTTAATTCAATTTCTAATTTTCCTAGTCTAGAAAATGGTTGTAAAAGCCGATTCTCAAGGAACTCGTTTTTTTCTCTGCTTTTTATGGGGCTAGGTTGTTAGTTTATTTAGTATTTTGCAAAAAAAGTTTTTATTTTTGCGCAATTTTTTAAATTTGCTCTTGCTCGCTTTTTTGCCTTCATTTATTTCTCTGTTTTTTCCTTTTCATTGCTGCCTTCATCAAGCTCTCACTTTTTATAGTGTCTTCTACTAATAGATTATATTAATCTGTCACAACTTTCCATTTTTATAATTAGGCTTGGGTGGGCTTCGCTGAGGCTTTTGTAGGCTAAGACCTACACTGCACTCAGCACTATATATTTATTTAAGTTGGTGCTGTCTTTCGAAAACCGCCGTTTTGGGAACCTCCTGTTTTGTACGTGACACAATCTAATAGCGCTTACGATTTCGTCATGTTTCTGTGATTTCGACCAATGTAAAAGTTAGGCGCCTGAGCGAACTGTGAAGTCTCAGAAACACTACGAGATCGCACTGCATACATCACACGTAATACCTCATTTTGCTACTCATAAGCTCAACCCCGCGCCGATTGCCAACAAAATGCATGCCGGCATTGTGTGAAATATGAAGTGTGAAGGCACTTTGTTTGTGAAGCATTCGCTGTGACATGTTTTTTTTTACCGGCCATGGTATATATCTCGGTGAACAACGTATGTTTATAAAAAATGAAAAAAGTTTGAGGCAGGCCTGTGCAAAACACAAGGTAATCCAATAGAAGATATTTTCAGCGTTTTATACTCAGACGTTTTTCTGTTAAACGAGCTATAAAGCATTGTGGGAAACGCCATGTGTGATAAATGATAGACGAAACACTTAAAAAAATCAAGCCTTTTTAAAGCACCGTTTTACTCTAGCATAATTTTAAGCATCTGTGGTGAATGAAATAAGTTGTCAATTAGAAATAAATATCGTCTAAATATCTAGTATTTAGGATGTGCTTTTCGTTTTTCAAAACCCTACACAGCTCACACAATGTTTACCACAACATGCGCAAGGCAGCCATTCAGACCACGCACAGCGCACACACAACGACAACACACAGCCGGCCGGGGATAATGTTTCAGCTTTGTGTGTGCGCGCTGTGAGAATGGGTGCCTTGCGCATGTTGTGGTAAACATTGTGTGAGCTGTGTAGGGTTTTGAAAGACGAAAAGCACATCCTGAATACTAGATAATTAGACGGTTTTTACTTCTAATTGACAACTTATTTCATTCACCACAGATGCTTAAAATTATGCTAGAGTAAAACGGTGCTTTAAAAAGGCTTGATTTTTTTAAGTGTTTCGTCTATCATTTATCACACATGGCGTTTCCCACAATGCTTTATATCTCGTTTAACAGAAAAACGTCTGAGTATAAAACGCTGAAAATATCTTAGACTGGATTACCTTCTGTTTTGCACAGGCGTGCCTCAATCTTTTTTCATTTTTTCTCCTCCTGTAAAGATGTGTGGGCTCCGTGAAACATCACAAAGTAACGACTTGAAAATTCATTTCCTAAATCTGGGTTTCTGATACCTGGTCTTCATTTTCTGAAAATATGGCTGCAAACAAACGCGGTCAACATTCAATTGTAGAGTCACTTTAAAAAAATTCTATTCGGTTTGTTGATCTGCGCTACGTATTTATATGACCACGTGTTCGATTATGATTGTTCAAGCAGACAAAATTTGTTTTTATGTCCCTTGAGTTTCCGTGCGTACAACGTCTGCTTGCGGCTTTCCATATTGTGTATTTAAAAACGACGCAGTGACGGTTTACTCCAGAATGTTGAAAAAACCCATGATACCCGTCTGTTGGATCCTCATGCTGCACGAAACCAATTGTCTTGAATTAAAAAAAAGTGTGCTGTGAATAGGTCACAAGTCTGGAAACAAGTACAGAAGTCGAAAAAATAAGTGTGTGACGAATGTTTTCGACAACGAAACGTTCGTGAAAACAGTGTCGGCTGAAAACAAGCCGAATTCGTCGTGCGCAGAGGATAGACATTCACACGCAGCCCCGAAGGCGGTGTGGCGCCCTTTTGTTTTCTTGCAATAAAATTCAGCATTCACATATAAAGTGGTCAATTTTGAGTAAAACGGCTGCAGGTGCACGCCGCAAAACGGTCATAAAACGGCACAAGCACGATATGTGTTGGAGGTAAACCTCACCAAAAAACACG